>JANAVB010006597.1:2629682-2679224 GCA_029216955.1 Iris pallida | reverse complement strand
TATATATAATATATATATATATATATATATATATATAGATATATAATATATATATATATATATATATATTATATATATATATATATATATACATCTTACATGATAAGGAAAATCATTAAAACTTGAATACAGGTCCACAATAATTTCCAGCACAGAGAGGTAAAGTTGATAATTATATCACTTCATTTCCTGATACATTGTTTGAACAAATGTCTACAAAGTAACACTCTAACATAGAACAACAAAGCTGGTTACTATCAGTTTTTCCTTCCTGCACTAATAATCTTAAGTAGCTATTTTCTCTTTCTGAGGGCCAAGACAATACACGGACTTTCTCATTCAATGAATATCTATGTTCATATATGTTCAACTGTTGGATGATTCCCTCTGGAGATTTCCCATGTAGATCATGCCCTTTGTGGCTGAAAAATCCTCCCTGAAGATTTCCCATGTAGACCGTGCCCCTTGTGGTTGAAAAAGTCTTGGTGGGTGAATGCCCCCTGAATCTAGTCCAAAACAATCATGTTAACAAAACATTTCAAGCTATTATCAAGAAGACCAAGAATCATTAGGAATATTTAAGTATATACCTCTAGCATGTATATAACAGCTTCAAATTCTGACCAAAAATATATATTCAGTCATTGAAGTCTGATGGCAGTGATCTCTTCAATTCCTCCTTCCCCTTACTCTCAGTAAGAACTGTCATTTTTTTCTTCCAAGAATCAGAATCGTCTTTATCAATAAATATATCAAGCTAACAAGTAAAGAACCTGAAGATTGGAAGAAACAACATGTTCAAACCTGAATTGCTTTCTCGCACTGCTGCATAAAGATTGGAAGAAAACATGTTCAAACCTGAATTGCTTTCCTCGCACTGCTGCATAATCTTATTTTCTTATTTGAGTACACACTTAGTGCAATTCTGATTCAATTAGACCCATCGACAAGTCCTACACTAATTACATGTTCATGACAAACCTTTCATCTAGTTAGTTTCACTAACAAAGGAAAGTTGAGCCTCATCCAGCAGGATCGAATATTGCAAATTGGAAATTACAAAAAAGAATGTTCAAGAAATATTATTTCTTCTTATTTAATTGTTACCTTATACATTTTTGTCTCATTTTCCTCATTGTCATTAAGTATCATATAGTGATAAATAATTGCTCATGGACAATTTTTTTAATCCTTAAAAATCACAGTAACTAAAAGTCTTTAGCCAAAATATTGAGTGATAAACAATTGCAAGTAAAAGAACAAATACTTACAAACCTTGGAATTGGTTGTTAAAGTAAAGATTCAACTGCAACAACAATAGCTTGGATAAAATCATCACCTCCGTCCCTACAACAGTAAATCCTCTAGCGGGGTATCAATTTACCTATAAAATCACCAAACATGACAACATATTAACATTCGTCTGATTGTGTAAACAGTTAAATGAAAATAGAAGTGTCGGTTCTTGCTGCTTGAAGTACCTACTGCATGAATCTGGTGTGTGAAATAAATCTTGCAAACCCAAAAAATACACAACTCTTTAATTTCAAGTACAACAACTAAGCAACTCATTCCAGTAAAAGATATGTGGTAAATAGAATTTCAAGTTGCCAATGTTTCGATCCCCATTTGTCAGTTCAACAATTCCCAATTTGAAGTTCAGCAATTAAGCAACTCTTCCAGTAAAATATATTTCTCATACCTAAGTTATAAAAATATCAATTATAAGCTTTCAAGGTTTACCAAAATGCTTAGTCTGGTCTTTGTCGGCCTAAAACCAAAACCAAGTGTTTTTAAAGTCATTCATTTCTTTTATATATGTGTGTCTACTTTGGCCTTACATTTAGACGCAATAACACAAGAAAAACAATGGTGTTACTGTGTCATATTATATTTGGGTGTCTATGTTGTGGCCGACACACGACCGAAACAGAGCAAAAGGGACACAACACCAATTTGGTAACAGATTGTTACCAAATTATATAAGTCTCCATTAAAGTCTCAAATCCAGTTCGCCCCATGCCCCAAATCCACTGTGGAGTAGTACCATAACAGAGAAGCATGGCTTTCTAAGAACACCTCGTGTTAACAGAGAAGCATGGCTTTCTAAGAGTTTTCATCTCCAAACAAGACATATGAACATGCACAAACAATAAAGATAAAATAAATAAATCGAAGCTCTAGACAGTTGTAAATGAGTACGAGTACATTAAAATGAACTCCATATTTTAGAAGCGCTGCAATGACGATACCTTTAAGGAAGCACCACCGACAAGAATATCCATTAATATCTTCTTGCTTTGAGAGTTCGACAAAATTACTTGATTGAACCTGCAAAACATGTTACAAAATGTAATACATCAACAATCGGCCATGCAAGGCAATTGAAGAATGATTTACCTATCAGCTTTGAGTAAAGGTAAATAAGTCAAAACAAGTTGTTTGTAGTGGAGCCCTTCTAAAACTTTATGAAACCTATATATATATATATATATTATATATATATATATATATATATATATATATATATATATATAAGGAACCAACAGCTCCACTAAAGTCTTTCACACTCTTTGCATCCCTTTTAAAAGGATTGCTTCACAATTCTGGCTATTGTGCTTGTATACATATTTGCAGTTGGACACATTTTGATTTACTCTTCTAGAAGAAAGATATAAGGAACTGGTACTGTAAGGCGGCAACGCCTACAAAGTCCGACGGAACAAACAATCCGGAGCTGTGCAGAAGGGAGACGTGAATATATACCTTCTGAACTAATGAAAGAATTGGATTGGCATCAATTATACAGAAGAAAGGGACAACATTCTGAAGTGCCTCCCTTAACAGAAGTTGCCACTTTCGGATGTAAAAGCAATAATCCAATCAGCAATCTCTGTGCGACAAAGATGATACTCGAACAAGCCTGTGAGCAAGGTTTGCACAAGCAAAAATGCCAGCACGGGAGAACTGTTGCAGCTGGTACCTAGAAGCATACTTTACAAACATGGAAATTTTATCCCCCATTGTCAATTGAATCCAGATCTTTTTCTTTCATCTCTTGGATTTTCGAACAAGCAGAGGTTCGAATTTAGGACTATGGTTCAACTGGTTATTGTTTGGCTTTACTGTTTCATCCAACACGTATCTCCTGTCACGCCCCAGAACCAGAATACTGGAGAGGGGGGGCAGACATAGCCAGCTACGAAATCCCAAAGTACGTAACTCTGAAATCACGTATAAGCTGTCAAGACATGGGGGTTACTCTACAAGCCATCAGTCAATCCTATGGTTTAACAATCCTAGGTATCTCAATCACAGGCAATTACAAACAAGAGAAGGAGTACGATCATCATACACAATAGTAAGACGTCCCGAACCATATATATACATGAATGATCATGAAGCCAGTACCACAGAACTGAGGACTAGCTAGAGTATTAGTCGTACATGATAAGGACTAGCTATAGTCTAGAATACACATATCATGTTTATGCCCGTAGGCTATAATATCAGGAAAACCAAAACACGAGCTAAACACGTGCTCGGGGCTAAAACGTTACAAGAGGAGAATTTACATATCAGTGGGAGAATGAAGAAGAAACCCACTGAGGCACTCTGGTGCTCCGACTGGTCACCGTCGAGTAGATGGTACGGTAGATCCTTCGGGCTATTCTATTAGAACCTGGCCATGCAAAACCAGTGGGGTCAGACCCCAAATAGCAAGTACCACAAAGGAGGCCGAACTATGAACTTAAAACCAGCAATCATTAGCATTCAACAAGGAGAGAAGCAATAAGTAAAGAAGGATCGAGATTCGTGCAGTACCAATGCACTTATCCCGAACATAGGAAGACAGTAAGTAATCATCATTTGACATAAGGTAAACTGGAGACATGTTAAATAATAGAGCCAGGCAATATACGAGAAGGACGAAGGCACTGTTCCGGAAGCCAGGCTACAATCCTTAAACCAAACAAGGACCGAGATTGTAACCCTTCACCTGAACAGAACTTGGTCTCTGATCATTTATTGCTAAAAGGTGACAATCATTAAAGTGAAAGGAGAGAGTACAATGATAAAAGTGACAATGAAGAGTACAATACGCTAGAGTGACAATAGAGTACAATCATTATAGTAACAATCTGGAGTGACATCATTCAATCATTCTGGTACAATACTATACTGGACTAGACTCCATCCAAGCATTCACGGCCAATCATCCCTACGGCTTTCTACATTAACTAACTAGGGTTATCACAATTCTAGTTACTAACAAGATGCAGTGAGATTACTCCACAGCCACAAGCCCTGCAGACCATCCAGGTTACCCGGGTTAAAAGATTTAGAGTTGAATTCAGGTGGGTACATCGTCTAGGAAACGAATGTACCCTTAGGTAGCTTGAAGGGTGCAACACATGATAGTGTGCTGGAAATGTGCCATACTCGACGGCAGGCTACAGACCCCAAGGCGTGCCTAGGTAACGGGATTACCTATAGCTGGGAGATCTCCTTATGACTAATGTATTAATCTAGTTTTTAGCCTTAGTCCATTTCAATAGGTACTCCTGACCGTGGTACTCAGGAGTCCCCTCCTAGACATGATGCAAGACAAGACTGGTTCATTTGTACAAGCACAATCGTCCACGGTTCCAGGTTATTTATACAGTCAGGTCAGGTTAGCCGTCGCAACAGCATTTCAAGGAGTATCATGTCAGGTTTATCATGTCAAGAGTACGCCACAGCGGCCACTATCATGTCATTATCATGTCAAGTTACTGGTCAAGAGTGCGCCACGACGGGCCACCATCAGGTCATGTCAGGTCATTAATCAGGAGTGCACCACTACGGGTCACTGTCGTATTTAGGGTACATGTGCCGGACAGTATAGTGCAAGCATTCATTCAGGAGACTCAAGTTATGCTGAGGTTACAAGCACAAGTTATCAATAAGATCTAATATAATAGAGAAATAAATAATAACAATAATTAAATAGCAGGGCAAGGCACAGGAAGGAGCCTGCGGCTCAGGGTCACTATCAAGTCATGCTAGTTCCTTGTCACACAATGTCATGTACAATTGTCATTTCAATCATGTCAATCAAATCGTGATTTATCAAGTTCAGGACAAAAGGCGTAAGGATATAAAATGGGCATAAAAATATACAATAGGGATAATTGTGTACTCCGTAGGAACTCAAGTTACAAAAGAGCCACAAGACTTGGATATACGAAATAACAAAATATAAAATACAGGACATGACAGAGCCATGCGGCTCGGGCAAGGCTGGCTCATGCGGCAGGATTAATCAGATGCATGCGGCTGAATTTAAGGGGTTCATGCGGCTCAGGAAATCCGAGTCCATGCGGCTCAGGAAATGAGCAGGGTCCTATGCGGTTCAGGGAGTCCCAACCTTATGCGGCTGAAGGGAGAATCGGGCTTATGCGGCTGAGACAGCACATCCCATGCGGCTCAGGAGACGGGTCTCATGCGGCTCAGAGAACGAGCCTCATGCGGCTGGGTCAATCAGGGTCATGCGGCTCAGGACGGGTCGGGGTACATGCGGCCTCGAGATGATACGGGTTCATGCGGCTCAGGAATATGGCACATATGCGGCCAGCGGGAGATGGATCATATGCGGCTGGAAGAGACTAGTCCTCATGCGGTTGGAAACGAGTCTGCCTTATGCGGCTCAGAACGAGTAGTTCCATGCGGCTGGGACAGAACTCCTTATGCGGTTCGGGGAGAACCAGTTGTCACGACCCGTTACCCAAATTGTTGGGCCGGGCCGAGCCATGTCCAGCCTACGCTTAAGATAAGCGCAGTAAGCTGTTCTAGAGATAACAAGATAAGACTAAATGTGCTAACAGTTCTATAAGTGAAGAAGAGTCATAAATGCTCCAAACACAAAAGTTATCTCATATATGAATAAGTCCAAGTACAAGTCTGAAATGTAAAACTGGATACATGTCCAGTTACAAAATACGTAGTCTAATACATGACTACACTAAGTATCCCAAGTGACTATGCAAACTAGGCGAGTCTCCCCGCAGGAACATCCTCGTATGGCAAAACCGGGTCCTCGACAGTGACTCCATAATACGAATCACAGAGCAACTCCTCCTCAGTAAGTATACCTACAACGTTATCCTGTCAGGACGGGAGCAAGTACAACCTCTACAACTAAAGTACTGAACATATAATGAAAGAGATGTACAACAAGAATCATGGTGTGATAAGTCTATAAAACAGGAAATACTGGAAAACATGGCCTCATGGTACAACTGGGATCATAGTATCATAGTAACATAGGGAACATGGCATATCATGGTTTAATTGGTCATTTCTACAAATGACCACATATAGTTTAAAAGTTTAAAAACCGTAGCATGTACGTGAATCGGTCAATAGGTAGTAGGATGTACTGTGGTACATGTCAAGTTTTTCTGGTGTGCCCACACGTGCACGAACGGCATCGGTGTATATCCATACACAAACGCGAGATTCAGAAACATACGGCAAGGTCGCATATAGAATGTCCCCGAGCGCGGTAAGTACATACGGAGAAGGGGGTCATGTTCACGTACACTACTAACAGTTTTCCCTTAACCCGTTTATTTAACATGTGGGAGATACGAGAGCAGTAAAAACATGTGAGATATACAGGGAGCAGTATAAGCATGACAGGTACTGGGAGCAGTATAAAACATATGAATACTCAGAGCAGTCTAAAGCATAGTGAAACTTGTACTGAGAACCCGTAAGAAGCATGTGAAGATATAAGAGCTGTACTAAACATGGCCGGTACTGAAAGTGATACAACATGTGAAGACATAACTTGCTACCTCAAGGATCAGTCTTTTAACAGGGTTAATACATGTTCTAGCATTAAAAGACAGTAAATGAGTATGTAGATGTACTTGCCTGGGGTCCTGCTATCAAAATGAATCAAGGCTCGGAGTGAAGCCACGGTCCTAAAGATGAGATAATAAAATAGCTAATCAGGATGAAAAGACATACTATAATGTCTAGGTCAACTAGGGCAAACTAAGACAAACTGGGTCATAGGTTGACTTATAGTTGACTTTGGTCAACTCCGGTCAATTCTAAGTCCAATATGGGGTGACACAATACCTAAACTAACCTTCTAGGGTCTTTACACTAATGTAGGGGGTGGTCTAATACTACAATAACTCAAAACAACACAAAATATTGCAAGTCGTAACTATTCAATAAATAAATCAAACTATACATTGTGTTTCAACAATTTTTGAGATAGACAAAAAGCTCAATTTTTCATGAAATAAAGTACCAAAATGATCCTTGTTAATTATAGAAATTTACACTAATTTTTCTGGAATTTATAAACCTTCATAAACATTTATTAAAAAATCAGCAAACATAGGTATCCTGAAAATGAGCTCTGTTTTCCTATTTTTATAAAATACCAAAAGTACTTATTAAATGCTGAAAAAATTATAGTAAATTAGCTAAATTAACATAGTATTTAAATACAATTTTTCTAGAATTTTTACAGCACTTAAAATATATGAAAAAAATACAAAACAGCCTAACCGGATTATCCGGCGGATTACCGCGGATTACCGGCGGATTTTTCGTTCCGTCACAGCAAGTTTTGTGGTGAAAATTCGGATTTTCCGACGGATTTCCGCGGATTTCCGACGGATTTTCCGAACCGTCGCAGAAAGTTGATTTTTGAACTCAAAACTTGTTTCGGCCATAAAAACTTCGTTTTAAATCGAAATTCGGACTTTCAAAAGTCAAAATTGAATAGAATTGAATTTCCTACAACATGGAAGTATTATTTTTCACAAATCAAAACATTTGATAGATCAAAACCTCAAAATACTCAAAAATCATATCTAGAAACTCAGATCTACGCAATACTATCGATCAAAACCAAAAGTGCTATATACTAAACATGTTAACAATTTAAAGAAACAAATTATAGGCCAATAAAACTCTAGTTTCCATGGAAAACAAAAATAAAGTATGGTCATGCCACTTTTGAGCAAGATACACTTGCCTAGGTTAAGCTCCAAGCCTAATCTTCTACTCCACCACCAAGAGGGGTACGAAACCACACTCTAGACCTCAAGGCCAAGCTCTTGGCAAAGCTCCAAGGGAAGAGAAAGGAAGAAGAAATGGAAAGAGAGTGAAGAGAATGAAAAGAGAGATGAGAGAGAAAGTGAAAGGGTTTATATAGAAGGGGGAATTAATCTTAGCCGTCGGATCGTGATCCATGTCAAAATCTAAGTCAATCTTGGCCATTCAAACAAAACCAAATATCCAATGGGTAATAGGGTGCATCTACACTATTCATGAAAATATCTTAAACACTATTCACAAAAATATCTAAACACTATTCACAAAAATATCTAAATACTATTCACGAAAATATCCGAAATACTATTCATGAAAATATCAGAAATCGAAAATATCTAAAATGTGGAAAATCTGTCTGGACGGTATGCCGTCGGTATACACCGGTACACCGGCGGTATGCTGGCCAAGGAAAAATCTATAAGTTAGGAAAATTTTTAAAGCATTACGAAAACCAAGAAAATACGAAATACGCTACAAAATACGTATTTTAAATTAAATGCTATTGAAAATTATAGAAAAACTATTTTTTGAAATCTAGGAGCTTACAAATCTTTCCTCCTTGAAAAATTTCGTCCTCGAAATTTACAAGGATAGAAGACTCTACGAACATTCTATCATAGCAAGCAATGCAAACAAATGACTAAGGATATGATTAAGGCTAACCTCTAGGGTATCAAGCTGGTGGGGTTGGGTGATGTGATGTAGGGGGACGGTATGTGTGCTGGGACTGTGATGTGGAAGGTGGTGGGGGCATCTGGGTTTGTGGATTTGTGGAGTGGAGGAATGTGGTAGGTGGATGTGTATCAGTCGACTGGTCAGCTGACTGGATAAGGAGGGCCCCATTCTCAGGGGTAACATACTGGGATGAACGAGTAAGCACCATCTAAATTATAAATAAAAAGTACTTATAAGGACTTATTTAAAGTAAGCAATCACATGCAAGGAAATCTAATTATAATAGCAAACATGCGATATATTTCCTATGTTGCAATCCTAGCATTCCTCTAGGCGTTCTAAACGTCTTTCCTAATGTTGTCTAATTACCGTAAGTTCCTAATTGCAGGCATGCTTGGTACAATAACGTAACCAAACAGTTTAGTCAGGACCTGCATGGGGGCACCACTAAAAATATGTCACGACCCGTTACCCAAATTGTTGGGCCGGGCCGAGCCATGTCCAGCCTACGCTTAAGATAAAGCGCAGTAAGCTGTTTTAGAGATAACAAGATAAGACTAAATGTGCTAACAGTTCTATAAATGAAGAAGAGTCATAAATGCTCCAAACACAAAAGTCATCTCATATATGAATAAGTCCAAGTACAAGTCTGAAATATAAAACTGGATACATGTCCAGTTACAAAATACGTAGTCTAATATATGACTACACTAAGTATCCCAAGTGACTATGCAAACTAGGCGAGTCTCCCCGCAGGAACATCCTCGTATGGCAAAACCGGGTCCTCGGCAGTGACTCCATAATACGAATCACAGAGCAACTCCTCCTCAGTAAGTATACCTACAACGTTATCCTGTCAGGACGGGAGCAAGTACAACCTCTACAACTAAAGTACTGAACATATAATGAAAGAGATGTACAACAAGAATCATGGTGTGATAAGTCTATAAAATAGGAAATACTGGAAAACATGGCCTCATGGTACAACTGGGATCATAGTATCATAGTAACATAGGGAACATAGCATATCGTGGTTTAATTGGTCATTTCTACAAATGACCACATATAGTTTAAAAGTTTAAAACCGTAGCATGTACGTGAATCGGTCAATAGGTAGTAGGATGTACTGTGGTACATGTCAAGTTTTTCTGGTGTGCCCACACGTGCACGAACGGCATCGATGTATATCCATACACAAACGCGAGATTCAGAAACATACGGCAAGGTCGCATATAGAATATCCCCGAGCACGGTAAGTACATACGGAGAAGGGGGTCATGTTCACGTACACTACTAACAGTTTTCCCTTAACCCGTTTATTTAACATGTGGGAGATACGAGAGCAGTAAAAACATATGAGAGATACAGGGAGCAGTATAAGCATGACAGGTACTGGGAGCAGTATAAAACATATGAATACTCAGAGCAGTCTAAAGCATAGTGAAACTTGTACTGAGAACCCGTAAGAAGCATGTGAAGATATAAGAGCTGTACTAAACATGGCCGGTACTGAAAGTGATACAACATGTGAAGACATAACTTGCTACCTCAAGGATCAGTCTTTTAACAGGGTTAATACATGTTCTAGCATTAAAAGACAGTAAATGAGTATGTAGATGTACTTGCCTGGGGTCCTGCTATCAAAATGAATCAAGGCTCGGAGTGAAGCCACGGTCCTAAAGATGAGATAATAAAATAGCTAATCAGGGTGAAAAGACATACTATAATGTCTAGGTCAACTAGGGCAAACTAAGACAAACTGGGTCAGAGGTTGACTTATAGTTGACTTTGGTCAACTCCGGTCAATTCTAAGTCCAATATGGGGTGACACAATACCTAAACTAACCTTCTAGGGTCTTTACACTAATGTAGGGGGTGGTCTAATACTACAATAACTCAAAACAACACAAAATATTGCAAGTCGTAACTATTCAATAAATAAATCAAACTATACATTGTGTTCCAACAATTTTTGAGATAGACAAAAAGCTCAATTTTTCATGAAATAAAGTACCAAAATGATCCTTGTTAATTATAGAAATTTACACTAATTTTTCTGGAATTTATAAACCTTCATAAACATTTATTAAAAAATCAGCAAACATAGGTATCCTGAAAATGAGCTCTATTTTCCTATTTTTATAAAATACCAAAAGTACTTATTAAATGCTGAAAAAATTATAATAAATTAGCTAAATTAACATAGTATTTAAATACAATTTTTCTAGAATTTTTACAGCACTTAAAATATATGAAAAAAATGCAAAATAGCCTAACCGGATTATCCGGCGGATTACCGCGGATTACCGGCGGATTTTTCGTTCCGTCACAGCAAGTTTTGTGGTGAAAATTCGGATTTTCCGACGGATTTCCGCGGATTTCCGTCGGATTTTCCGAACCGTCGCAGAAAGTTGATTTTTGAACTCAAAACTTGTTTCGGCCATAAAAACTTCGTTTTAAATCGAAATTCAGACTTTCAAAAGTCAAAATTGAATAGAATTGAATTTCCTACAACATGGAAGTATTAGTTTTCATAAATCAAAACATTTGATAGATCAAAACCTCAAAATACTCGAAAATCATATCTAGAAACTCAGATCTACGCAATACTATCGATCAAAACCAAAAGTGCTATATACTAAACATGTTAACAATTTAAAGAAACAAATTATAGGCCAATAAAACTCTAGTTTCCATGGAAAACAAAAATAAAGTATGGTCATGCCACTTTTGAGCAAGATACACTTGCCTAGGTTAAGCTCCAAGCCTAATCTTCTACTCCACCACCAAGAGGGGTACGAAACCACACTCTAGACCTCAAGGCCAAGCTCTTGGTAAAGCTCCAAGGGAAGAGAAATGAAGAAGAAATGGAAAGAGAGTGAAAAGAATGAAAAGAGAGATGAGAGAGAAAGTGAAAGGGTTTATATAGAAGGGGGAATTAATCTTAGCCGTCGGATCGTGATCCATGTCAAAATCTAAGTCAATCTTGGCCATTCAAACAAAACCAAATATCCAATGGGTAATAGGGTGCATCTACACTATTCATGAAAATATCTTAAACACTATTCACAAAAATATCTAAATACTATTCACAAAAATATCTAAACACTATTCACGAAAATATCCGAAATACTATTCATGAAAATATCAGAAATCGAAAATATCTAAAATATGGAAAATCTGTCTGGACGGTATGCCGTCGGTATACACCGGTACACCGACGGTATGCTGGCCAAGGAAAAATCTATAAGTTAGGAAAAATTTTAAAGCATTACGAAAACCAAGAAAATACGAAATACGCTATAAAATACGTATTTTAAATTAAATGCTATTGAAAATTATAGAAAAACTATTTTTGAAATCTAGGAGCTTACACCAGTCTATGCGGCTGAGTTCAATTGAAGCCCTATGCGGCTGAACAAGGGCGGTTCATATGCGGCTGGGGACGTTCAAGTCCATGCGGCTGGAAGGATAAGAAATCTTATGCGGCTGGAAGAACTTCCCATGCGGCTGAGCTCAAGCGAGTCTCATGTGGCTGGAAAGGCCATGCGGCCAGAGGCTTGCCGCATGAGGATTCATGTGGTCAAGTACTGCCTATGCGGCTGAACTGTGCTTCTTCTCCAAATTTTCGAGAAGAAGTACACTAAGAAGCCATGGCTGCCAGGATGCATAAAATCTCCATCCGGAGTCAAATTCGGACTTCCATAGGTCAAAATGGGGCAGAATGAAATGCTCTACAACATAGAACCATCAAAACTCGAAAATAACAAGATTAAATAGATCAAAACCCATGAAAACTAAAATTACTTCAAAGCTAGATCTACAACAATCGAACCATCAAAATGGAAAACTCCAAGTTCTAAACAAGCTTAGAATATAACAAGGAAGAGAATGGAACAAACGAAATTAAGATCGTCCAACATTCGGTAAGGTGTACTTGCCTCTCCCTAATGGCTAGGGTTTCGGTGGAAAGAAAAGAATGAGGGTGAATGAGGAGGGAGAGAGAAAAGTGGCTTATATAACAAGCCCAAGCAATCTCCACCACTCATCCCTCTCCACTCAATCTAAGCCATACACCTCATCTCATGAGAAACCAAACTAAACCAAACCAAGTCCAAGTCAAAGTTAAACCAAACCCAATAAAATCAAATCCAAGTTAAACCAAGACATGAAAATCCTATACTTAGGAAAATTTCAAAATATTACACAAATCGATAAATACGAAACACGGCTCAAATTAAACACGTATCCGTATAAAATACCGATACAGTGAGACGGGTCTCACATCTCCTTAAGAAGAGCATCATTATAGTCAACTGCATTCTTCTTCTGATCGGTACAAAGTACTCCATTGGTTGACCTCTCATCAACATTAAATTCTGTGATACCTGAACCTTTCTCCAGCTTAGCAACAAGAACCCACATCCCTGCTAGATCATTTTCTAGTGCTCTTTCTCTCCTTTTTGCCTCATCAAATTTCCTCTTGTGTTCTCCTAGGAGTTCTTTTTCAGGTAAAGCATCTTCAAGAGCAGCTTCTCTTTGCTTCCTTACCTGCAGCTCTATCTTCATATCATCCAGCTCACCGTTCAAGTATTCAGCATCATCATATGTAGTACTAAGAATATCGCTTCCTCGACTAAAAGCACGTTTTTTTCTCCCTATTTTGATGGCTTCATTCTTACGAATGCCACCATTACCACCTCTTGAGTATGCCATATATATATATATATATATATATATATATATATATATATATATATATATATATATATGGGCGATAACTTTGGGGGCTGACAAGGAATACAATAAGTTACTTATTGCTCTCATAACATTAAAAGCCCTCTCATCACCAAATAAATGTTAGAAGTAAAGATAGACAAGAGATGAATAAATTTAATTAAAAATTGACAATGATGCCATTATGAATGAGGCTGGAGGTGGATGAAATTATTAGAGGTTAAAAGGAAAGTTTTGAGATTTAAGTTCGGATCACTAACACTAAAAGTTCGAATTCCATTCCACATCAAGAATGCACACAAGCTAATACTGAGCAACAAAAAAAATATAATAATCAATGAAATGGCATACTTATTAGAAGTTTCATAAATGACGAGTGCAAGGAAACTTAAACTCTTAGTCAGGATCAGTGCATTGAGAATGCCACATGTTTGACTTAGTAATGCAGTATGTCTTCTTGCCCAAGTTGTAACATGTACGAAAAGTTGCAATAAAACATTAGAAATATGTGAATAAGAATTATATGTTGCATTCAAACAACAATAGTCTGGTGTGTGGGAAGCCTTGGGAAGTTTTCCATTTACATTTGCGTATAGATAGAATTTTTCATTCTATCTGTATTAAAGAAAGAAAAAAGGTGTGCAATAAGACAGTTGCCAAATCTATTTAGGACCTATTATTGGATTGAACTATTAGATTACATCATAGTGAAGCGTTTATAATCAATATTTTTACGACATGTTTAGGACAGTTGCCAAATTTTCTCTAGACATTCTCTTTTGTTGTTTTAAGAGCAGGGTTGTAGCAATTGTTAGTAATTGTGATGATTTCTTCAAGTCTTATTATTTCACTATCAGGTCCATTCAATAACCTGAAGTAGCTTCTTGCAATGCCTATGTTCTTCGCTACCATTTGGTAATTAGAGTTAGCTTGCAATGGATGCTCAGGAGCAAGCCCGACAAGACTTTGAATTTGGCAACTCTTCTCTGCTTAGGACAACCTTATAGATCCAACATGACCTGCAAGAGGTCGAGGTCGCAGGTCAAGGGACAACCAAAAAAAGCTTCGGCTCAGTCAAGCCAATCGACCCCCCAGGCCGGCCCTGGTGTTGAATATCACTATGCAATTTGAATAGAAGGAAGGATAAGGCAGTTTGTAGTTCGTCTTGAGGATATCAATTCAACGTACATTGAAGTGAGGATAATGCAATTAATGCTACAACGACAAAATTCTCCGAAATGCAAAACAAGTTTAAAAAATATTGTGTTAGCATAGGCTCTTTAATGTGTGTTGATCTTTATAAATCCCTAACGATTGATTGATAGTGATCAGACTTCCGAGTCCTGAATGGATGAGGTCTATGCTTAAGAGAAGAAGAGGTTTTCCTACACCAACAAACAGAACACCAATAGACAAGAATAACATTCAATTTATTTTTACAGCATCAAGAATATATCAAGCATATGGCTTCAATTTGCATGTCAAATTGCTCAATTTCTTCTTATGCTACAACCAAAATCATAAATGGTTAAGCGTAGTCGCTTGGAAAAAACTACCAACACAATTTAATGTAGTATACACATTCCTACAGGACCTGTTATCTGCATCTTCAATACCACCAACTTCTCTTTCATCCCCATCCCTAATCTTTCCCTCATCATCTTCCTATACCAAATCCCCAAAAATAGAAAAACCCCAATTAAAAATCTAGTTCGAAATGAAAATCGAAGTACAAAATAAGAAAGGTCTCACCTTGGATCCATCTTGCCCTTCTCTCTAGAGAGGGGTCTTGGTGGTTTGGAAATTAGTCTAGCTCTTCAAGGTGTTGCCACCGCCTATCGCACCATAGTCGAATGTCATGCCCCAAAGCTACTGTAGAGAGAGAGAGTGTGTGTGTGTGTGTGTGTGTGTGTTTAGTAGAGAGGGAGAGTGGGTTTGGATAGGGGGAAAGGGTTTAGAGAAACACAGAGATATGAGAGGAGGGAAAGGGAAATTTGTGGAGGGTTTAGAGAGAGATGGGAGGAGGGAAACGAAAACTCGCAGAGGGAAGATGAAAATTTATGAGAAAGAGAGAGAAAAGTTATTTTAGTAACACTTATTTTACTATTGTCACGGTAATTATCGTTACGAGTTTATAACGGTAATAAACGTTACAAATTGAAAAAATAATCTGTCACAAATTGTCTATTTTGGTATAGTGGATGCTACATTTCTTTCATCTAAATTTTAAGGTATCTTATTTATTGCTTGTGCTCATGATCCTAACTATCAGTTATATCCTATTACAAAATTATTAACAAGAACTAAGAGGAGAAGCTGTTTGCTTACACAGAGAAAATGAGGTTCTGCTTGCAAAGAGAAGGTTGGTTACACAGAGGAGGAGAAATATTTAGGAGAGAAGAAACTCTCGGATGTGCTTGCTGAAGTGAAGTGAGGAGAAGGAAGGAGAAGAAACTTGTATTTTATTATGGAGATGGAACAGTCTCCAAAAATAGGCACAGTCTGCGAGCAACACGGTCTCCCAACACATTTTCAAAGTCTCATGCAAAACACGGTCTCCCACCTCTCTCTATTTCACTCTCTTCCTCGGTATCCACCACCACCTATTAACTCTCCTTCTCCTAGCCTCTCTGGCAAATCTCTCCTCTCTCTAGCCTCTCTCCTCTCTCTCTCTCTTTTTCTCTCACCCTAGCCTCTCTCCTCTCTCTTTCCCTCTCACCATTTCCCTCTCTTCCTAGCCTCTGCCTCTCTCCTCCCTCTCTCTGTTAACAACCCCCCTCTCTCCTCTCTCTCTCCCGAAATGAACCCCACCAACCCCCCCTCTCTCCTCCCTCTCCTCCCTCTCTCTGTTAACACCACCCCCTCCCTCCTCTCTCTCTCGAAGTGGGACCCCCCCCAAGTGCGCCATCTAGGATGGCGGCCCCCCCCACACCGCCATCCTAGATGGCGGTCTCCTCTCCCTCCTCTCTCCTGCTTCCCCCACAGCCTCTCCTCTCTCTCTATCCTCTCTCTCTCCTTTCTCTCTCCCCCTCTCTCTTTCCGCGCCATCTAGGATGGCGGTCTCCCCTCCATCCCGCCATCCTAGATGGCGGTCCCCCCTCTCCCCCCCGCTACGTGGCCACCACCGCCAACCTATATGGCGCGATGTCCCGTTATATGCAATTTCATGAAAATTCTCTCCTCTCCCACAAATACTACTAAATTTATCCCGTAGGATGAAAATTTCTGCTTTTTTTTTTCTTCCTCCCACTTTTTCCCTTTCCATCATACCTAACAAACGGAGCCTTAAGAATATCAATGTTCACTTTGAAAAAAAGGGTAAAAATGATGTATATATATATATATATATATATATATATATATATATATATATATATATATATATATATATATATATATTTTTTTTTTTTTTAAGGGTAAAAATGATGTATATATATATATATATATATATATATATATATATATATATATATATATATATATATATATATATATATATATATATATAAAGGGGCTTCAAAACGACTCAAGTTTGAGCCATCTAAGCATATATATCATCAACCATTTTCTTTTAAAAAAAATTAAATTATGTTAAAAAATTGTTGAAAAAGTTTAAATTTGTTATATGTATTTACAAAATGAGGAATCAAACTCGACCAAACAAGAAGAAAATCTCCCACCTTAACCACAAGAGGTAGGAAAGATATTTTACTATAATTGAATAATATTTTTATTATACGTTATCACACGTACATTTATATATACTAGTAAATGCACGTGCTTTGCACGTATAATAACGTATAATAAGAATATTATCCAATTATAGTTAAATGTCTCTTCTAGCTCATGTGGTTAAGCTGCAAGTTATTTTTCTTGGTTAGTTGAGTTCGATTCTCCATGTTGACAATTTTTTACTTTTTTTCAACAATTTTTTACATAATTTATTTTTTTTAAATAAAATGGACCGTGATATAATGACGGCTTAGACGGCGCACTTTTGAGCCATTTTGAAACCTCATATTATATATATATATATATATATATATATATATATATATATATATGGAAGATATATATATATATAATATATATATATGGAAGATACATACATATATAATATATAATATAGATATATATATATAGATATATATATATATATATATATATATATATATATATATATATATATTTTATATATATATATATATATATATATATATATATATATATATATACATATATATATATATATAGTATATATATATATATGGAAGATATATATATAATATTATATATGTGGAAGATATATATATATATATATATAATATATATATATAGAGAGAGAGAGAGAGAGAGAGAGAGAGAGAGAGAGAGAGAGAGAGATAAATATATATATATATATATATATATATATATATATATAGATAGAGAGAGAGAGAGAGAGAGAGAGAGAGAGAAAATATATATATATATATATATATAATATATATATATATATATTATATATATATATATATATATAGAGAGAGAGAGAGAGAGAGAGACACTTATCGATTCACAACAAATATGTCATATAACTAGATGAGAATCATATATGAGACACATGATAGGAAGATAAAAATGGAATCAAAGTAGCGTATTCAATATCAGGGCCGTCTCAAGCCATTTGGAGGCCCTAGACAAAAATAAAGAGATGTGACCCTTTTAAACAAATTTAAACATGATTAAATTATATAATTTTATTATATTAATTTATATGCAACCTCTCATTCTTGATCCGGGCTTGGGACCGGCGAAGTATCGTTGTAAACGTTACACAGGTGGATTTAAAAACTTTTTTCATTAATAATTTTTAAAATTTGATTAAGAAGCAGTTGCACATATATATTTGTTTTTATTATATAGTAGATGAAGATGAAGAGACCAATCCGAGGGAGGAGGTGAAGAGGCGACAACGGTTATTAATTTTTTTCCTTCAAATTTTGATAGATTTAATTACGTTTAAAATTTTTACAAAAAGGCAAGCGGTTGCTTCCTTTTTTAACCGGACTTTCCTTTTATATATATATATATATATATATATATATATATATATATATATATATATATATATATATATATATATATATATATCTATTATACAAAACACAAAGGTTTTTGAATCCTAGGGCTGACTGTGCCAAGATAAAGAGTGGTTGGGATTTAATCTTGGTGAATCAACGGTTGTGGGGTTTTATGGGGAAGAGCATTATTGGGAGTGGACTTTTATGGGGAAGAGCATTATTGGGAGTGGGATTTTATGGGGAATCCAAAGATGGGGATTTAATATTTTGATGGGGGCCTCATAATGGTTGTGGATGAGCATTATTGAGAGTGGGGTTTTATGGAGAATTCAAAGAAAATTCACATCCAACAGTGGTTGGGATTTAATATTTTGATGGGGGCCTCAAAATTATTATTGTTCGTTTAAAATTGGGGGTCCAAAATTTTGAGGGAGAATACCTTAAATGAACCATGCCCTATGGACACGGATTATGACTAGTATATATATAATCCGTTATTTTTGAGGCCCCTAAAAAAGTGGAGCCCTTAGCAGATGCTTCATTTGCCTAAAGGTTGAGCCGGCCCTGTTCAATATTAAGATAAAAGAAGCATGTGTATAAGTTATTAGAAAACCATTTGTGCTTCCTCTCTGTATTACAATATGTTACCACCATGAACTCTTTTTTCCATCAAACCAGGAGACCTTTTCCCAGACCCAGAAGAAAATAAAAAGACCGGCTCAAAATCGTAAAAACCATGATAGTTATGTAGTCGATCCTAATATTGACGACACACGACCGTAACATCGACTACACTCTATTATTTCAGATTTATTAAAAATCAATAAGATATGTAACTCTCTACTTCAACTTCCCTAAAAAGATTTCTTTCAAATAATATTATGATTAAGATAGGTCCTGCTTCTATTTTATTTTCATGGTTCTTAAGTCTATATTGGAACTTATTAGACATGTTAAATTCATTTTTTTTCTTCCAAATGCTAATTCTTAGGTTCTGTACAACAGATTAATTATAAAATTATGTATTATTTCAATTCCAATGATATTTGGTGGATTACACTTTATATTTAACCATGCACAAAAGCACTAGTAATATAGTATAAGATAAATATATTCTTATTTACACCATTATTGTTAGCCCACAATCAACATACTAATTACATGTGAGTCAAGGGATAATGATGAATCATATGAGTTCCAAATAATATACCTACTAAAATTGTAATATCATGATTTCTTAATATATTTTATTTAATTTTCAAAATTAAGTAGATAATTAAAATTTTGTCTAAATTCATCAAATATAAAATTGAATTTTATAAGATAACATAATTATTTCCTAACAAACTTAGCTTTTTAGATCATAAGTTAGTTTTTAGTTTGTAATTGTATTAGAGCATATACAGTGGTAATACTCCAAACCATACTCCAAATCACTTCAAACCATACTCCAATAATTAATTTTGGAGTATTTCCTTCATGTTGGTACACAATGGTATAGTCTAAATAAACACTCCAAATTGACAAGTGGCAACACTCCGTTTGTTTTTTTCCTTATTTTTCTTTCATAATTGACAAGTAGCAACACTCCAAAAAAAAGAATGAAGGAGAAAAGTAAATATGGTGGGCCCGCAAAAAATATAGCTCAACTAGTGGACTCTTCAAATTTGGAGAATCTCTTAGCTTTCTACCATTTTTCAAGTGTGAAAAAGAGTCCATTGGAGCCATAAAGTGCTACAATATTTGACTAAAGACCAAATATAACACTTAAAATTAGTCCCACTGTGGATGCTCTTAGTACAGTTTATTAGGATTGTAAATCCTATATAGATCCAATTTATTTCTTTTGTTGAGAGTATCAATTTAATGTCATTATTTTATAATAGGTTGAAGAAAGAGAACAATCTTCAGGTACAGAGACATTTTCTTGAAAAAGCATAGCTACATTCATGAAGCTAGCATTAGCCTTCTCTTCGAGAGAGACTTCACCTATATAAAATTATATTAGTTTTAGCAATATCATTGAAAAATAGTCTATATTTAAAGAGTCAATATCAATCACACCAATGGAGTCAAGAAGAATGTTCATTTTTAGAACCACTGAGCAAAGAACACACAAGCCGTAAATGTCACTTTCTAACTATTCATAAATTACCAATTATAGAATAAGAATGAATCTTTTGCATTTTCATATTTTCAATATGAGGCCGGTCGAGCCGATCAATGGAATGTGCTGACAGTGGAGCGTGCATTCAAATGAAATAGGGACTCTGACGATGGAACACTCCATGAATTCGTCTCAACGAAGAACACCAATAACGAAAAAAGCAAGAACAGTTCGGAAGTGTTCAATTAGGACACTATGAAGTCAATTGTGATAGTATTTCTACAATAATGTTAAGTTTACTATCAAATTCTTACAATCCATTTATCCTCTGCTAACATAGTTCCACCTACAACCAATAGAAACCGACCACCTGGCCGGCTGTAAGTCCTTTTTTTTTGAGGGTGTCCACTTTTTAATGGTGCTTGGAGGCATGCCTCCAAGGGGGTTCGAATCTGCGCAACTGTATCGGGGTGCTCCACCGTTCCCAACAGGCTACGACCACTGCGTCGGGGTGCTCCACCGTTCCCAACGCGCCACTGCGTCGGGGTGCTCCACCTTTCCGGCTGTAAGTCCTTGATTGTAAGAAAGTTGTAATTGAAACATTTCCCTATTTCTAGCACTCGACTACCAACGTATCTACGAATATTTACAAAAATGACCACTTGAAAAGAAAAATTGAAACTGCGGGAGAAGAAAAACAAAACATGTAGAAAGACCAAGGAATAGACTTAAATATCCCCAGTGGATGACTTTGCATTATTTGTACTACTTATTTTTTTTTTTATGTTACTGCCATTTCTGGATCAAAAATCCTAGAGGAGAGTACCTATTTTTTTTCAAATTTATCAATTACATATCGTTGGATTACATGTATCTCATCTCTTGATCGAAAGTTCTTATAAAGTTTAAGGTCTAAATAGAAAATTTTGTGCAATATCATAATCCTATTGAGTTCCTATTTGAGTTCCTATTTATGTTACTGGATGTAGAGTTGGGGATTGATGCTACATGCCAAATATGAGGTTCCCTAAGATTTAGTGATTGATTAATTTTAAAGCAACAAATGTAAGTATGTATTAGGATTGACAGCTGAAATTTTTAGTACAAGAACAAACGACCAGTCACAATGATGTATAAAACTATAAAAATAAAATTGGTTAAATCTTTTACTAAATAGTAAGGTGATATTGAATTTGTTATTTCTGAAACAGATCTTAGATAGAAGAATGTATTTTGGCAACACTTCGAAGAAGGTGCACAACTGAGAATCCGGAGGATTCAGAGAGACGAAATCAAATGTAACACTTCCAGGAAGGCACAAATGAATTTCGTAGCAGCAGCGACGAAAGCCCACAAAAGATCTCTGATTAGATCAGAGAAGATCTCAGCCCACAAACGGTCTCTGATTAGATCAGAGAAGATCTCGTTCTTCCTCTTTAATGGGATAGAACGAGTTACAAGTGAAGAAGAGAAAGAAAGAAGAAAGAGAAATGCAGCTTTGCTGGGGTGATGCAGATCACAGTTGCTCAAAGTAAGATTCGCCTTTATACGATCCGCTTCCAGGAACCAGCAAGTTCTCAAAGAACTTCTGGAACGCTCGTTAGCCAAAATTTTGTGACTTAAACGGGCTCCCTGGACTTCACGGACTCCCTTAACTCTCTTCTTTGGTGTGTCTTAGAAAGGAGGCCAGTGGCTCTATTTATAGAGTGGAGTGAGACTTCACCATTTCTCCTATCCGATGTGGAACTAAAATACCAATACTCCAAAATAGAGTTTGATATTTTACATCATCCCACAATCAGCATAGTCGAGTGCCAATCCACGCCTACCCCCCGAACACATGCCCGAGCATGCACGAGGCATCTTGGAGTCCGTGTCCGAGTCCGAACGACAAAAGTCAACTTGCATCATTGTTGGAATTAATCATTTTTTTCTAGGAAAATACTCTCACATGACACCCACTTGTGCCCTACCACACCTTATGTGCATACCTCAACACAAGCAATGCATTATATTAAGATACTCACCATTTGGTGTACCCGATGTGGGACTATCTTTCCTAGTCTAAAGACAAAAATACCAACAACCTCCCACATATCTCAATATATGGGTTGAGCGTTCGCCACAGTGACTGCCCATCATGCATTAGGAGTGTTATGTCCTAATTTTTTTCTCAATAATAATAATAATAATAATAATAATAATAATAATAATAATAATAATAATAATAATAATAATAATATTCTTACATAGGATCCCTAATTAATTTTGTATTTGCACATTGTTGCCACATCACCTAGATTATGTGTCATCATTTTGTTGTTGTGGCATATGCTTGAGCCATTTGGGTCTTTGCATGAAGAGGGAAAACCTCTTTATTTGCCACATACCCCCCACTTCTTCTTCTCCATTTCTCTCTCTCTCTCTTCTCCTTCTTCTTTCTCTACTCATCCACTCCTCTTCCTACTATTGCTGCTACTGCTCCTTACCTGCTACTGCTGCTGCTGTAACATCCAATTTTCTAAATGAGGATAATTTTAAAATTTTGTGATTTTAATTATTTATTTATGATATTTAAATCGTAATATAATTTTTGATGATTTTTAATCAGTTTAAAACTATTTAAAAATTATGACTTGTGATTTTGATGTGTTGCTAGTAAAATCCTAGAGACTGTCTGACCTAGAGCCTAACCATGTGATTGGGATATTTATTTATCATTTGTAGCCTAGGGGTAATTTGGTCATTTTGACTTATTGGAATTATTTGATTAATTATTGGATTGATGGTTGTTAATTTTGACTTTTACTAGTTGCGACTTAAGAGACTAACCTAGATGTTGACTCTACCTATGGTGACTTGAATAGCATGGTGGGACCTTAGTCTAACTTAAGTCAACCCAAGTTAAGTCATTTAGAATCAAGTTTCATATAGGAGAACAAATGATTAGGTTCATGGACTTTTGACTTAAGGAGTGATTTCCTTTACCATTGAAACTTGGCTGAAGCCCATTAGTCATAACTCTAACCCAATTTTATCCTTTATTGGTCAGCCACATAGGGATCCCCACCCTATATAATCTCTCTTCCTATTCTTCTTGCCTCTTTTGTATCAAATCAACTTTTGGAAAATAAAAGGTATTGTCATTCTTCCCCAATCCATAACTATTCCATTTTAATTCCTTTTTGACTCTAGTTTCTTGCATTAGAGTCTAATCCTACTCTATTTTCTGTTCATGGAGAGAAATCTTATCTTTTGAACAATTTGGAGCTATTGACTTACAAGGAGAATCATCCTATTTGGGGCTTTTTTCTTGTCATTGACACTCTATAGGTAAACACCCTAAACTATATTTAATTCTGATTTCTTTGCATGGATGTGTAGATCTAGGTGTCCCCTAACTGTCCCTCAAGTTTGGTAGAAAACCGTATCCATTTCGTGTCCGTATCGAACACGTATCAATGTGTTTATGTATATGTTTGTTGAAATGCCACAAAGAACTTTTTATTCATATTTTTGAAAACTATTTAAACAAAAATATAGATCTATATGTGTGTTTTCATTCTACCTAGGTCTGAACATGAATTCGTATCGTATTCGTGTCGAAAAAGGCCGTGGACACGCTGGACGAGACACTGCACGCGGATTGTGCTGTCCCCTGCTTCTCGGGTACTGTAGCGGACACGACACAGCACGGTCTGACACAAAACTTGGTGAACACCTAGGGCACGTGCCTGATACTACACTGACAAAGTTTTATAGGGTTTTATCGAATAGATTGGGAGAAATCCCACCTGTACTGAATTTACACTGTCACGCACACACGCGAGCAGTGGCTCTGATACGCTCCTCGTTTGCGGACACGGCGACACATGGACTCGTGTCAGGGTCCTAGACGTGTAGCCCTACTCTGGGCGAACACAGGGATACGTGCACGAGGATACTGGTGTCGTGTGTCGAGTGCACGAGCCTGTGACACGCCTGTACGAGGCTGTGTTTAGGCAGTTCTGTACACTGTGCACTGACACATGTTTTTGTATAACTTTGACACTTCGTGTTCAAATTTATGGACACGTGGACACTCTCCACGTATGCACACACATGTATTACATCTCTGTACACGTGTTTTCCTATTTTATTGGGTTTTCCTATGCTTGGATCTCGGGTTTCATGATTACTAATACTTCAAATGAGTTGGGTTTCGAAATTGGACTTCACCTGTATCAGTGGAATGAAATTTGGTTTTGGGAATTAAGGTTGTATATGTATATGTAAGATTGTTGTTTTACTTTCATTAGTTGTTGGTTAAATGTTTGGGAAGGACTGAGTTCTTCCCTTTATGTGATAAACTGAAAGCTGAGAACACCTGAGTACACACCCTATACAAATTCGACACACACACACAGTGAATTGAATTTGGAAATTGGTTGGATTTGAATATGAAAACAGAGATTTCGAAATGCTAAGCTAACCTGAGAATACATGTGCACTAAACTGATACATTGATTTATGTACATTGATTTCATATATCACACACACATGTAAAAACCTGAGAACCATGCCTATCTACTGCTCACTAATTCTCATGCACACACTGATTTTCCTGATACCTTACACTTCACTCACACACATGTACCCATAAACTGAGAACCCATTGACATACACACTCATACACATGAACAATGACCTGAGGATACATGTGCACTTGACTGAAACTGTTGCACTGATTTTCTCTATACACACACACCCTTACACTCATGACACACTCACAACCCCTTGCCATGTACACCCATGTCCCATTGAGACACTCACCCACTTCACTGCAACCCACGTTTGCATTTCTGTAAATTTCCTTCTCTGTTATACATTACATTCCCTACCTTACCTTGTCATGCAACATTTAGTATGTCTTAAACATTAGCTAATTACATATTCACTTGCACACCTCACTAGCCAACTGCACTCTCTTATGCCTACTACAACACCATTTTACATTCATTGCACTTGGTTATATGCTGCACTTCACTTAGCTGCTACATTAGGACATGTCTTATGTTGCATTTCCAATGTATCCTGATACCCACTTTGCCCTTGCTTTGATACTTCACTATAGTAGCAAGTTGCAACCATTGCTACACTTTATGTACTGCATTCCCATGTGCTGCCTGCATTTGGCCAGTACAGACTTGGAAGAATGCCCTGCATTATTCTATATTAGCCCTGCATTAACCATGTTAGCCTACATCACATATTCTGTTCCTATATAGGCACAACACCCCTGCATATTATCTTGACACTTACCTGTACACTACTATTATCCTATTCTTTGCAACACACATCATCTACATCAAACATTGCATGCTTGCATACTCATTAGCCATAACAGGTTGCACTTTCCTGCATTGCCTACTGCAGCATGCCTGCACCTAATACATCCCCAATTCACTGCATTTTCTTATGCCACTGTTGCATATGTTCTGTATTGCAGATAAACTCCTGCATCTGCACTCATTAGCTGCATGCATACACTTCATGCCAATGCAATTGATTTCCTGCATTTCACCCTATCAGCACACATTCCACCACACACACCACTTTTCCTACATACAATTACCTATACTCTATATCACATTATACACTAACTGAAACCTACTTATGCATTGAACCATGATGACACTCATATTGTTAAAAACTGAACCATTGCACTCTTTTCACACATAAATAGTCATGTGAGCATGTATTATAGATCAAATTGCCTATACACATATATGATTGCCTAAATATATATTTAGTATATGAATGTATGCTTGAGGAGGAATGTAGGTTTACTTTTAAATGAGTTGAATGTATGTTATATTTAGACATTGCTAATTGAACTATCTAGGCAATAGCCTATATGTGTGTGTGTGTATATATATATATATATATATATATATATATATATATATATATATATATATATATAATAAATGTATGCATATATATACTTGTAAATATGATTGCTTGGTTTGGTTTTAGCTTATGTGAGCGCTAGCCTAGGCTTGGTTAGGCCTAGTGAGACTTATTAGACTTGTTTGGGTTAGGACTTGACCTAGTTGACCTAGTTTGACTAATGTGGTTGACTAGAGTTGACCAAGTGTTGACTTGTAAGCCTCCTGAATTTAGGGCTTATTTTTTTCAATTTTCTAAATCAATTATTTGCAATAGATATTATTATTTGATTAAATGCTCTTTACCGTGACTTTTAATTTAGGAGCACAAGACGAGTCGTTTTCTCGAAACCAACTTCTTATGCCTGATCTACTCGAGACGTCCTACACCCATGACCTTCGTGTCCCACTAAGACACACCATCTTGTGCTTTATTTCCTTCGCACAACTTTTGGGTCATTTTAGGCCAATTAATTATCCACCGTAAAATGTGACATGACTTCCAATTTAATTTCGGGATCCGACATCGATCCAACCTAGTTGACCCAATATATGATTTTGACCCATTTTGAGCCTACTACCCACATGATACTTGTATTCCATTTATTTGAGCCTCCACATGCTACTTATTTATCCATGATCATAAATACCTAAAACTAAATCATTTATTGTACCAAGTCTGTTTTGACCCGACCCGGCTCAACTGAACCCAACCCAAGTTTTATGTTGTCCCCTTCATGAATACCCACACACTATTTTCTCTACAAAATATTAAACACCTAGTGTTCCTACTCGAAATATTAAGGGAGAACTCCATTGATTTAATTCATTAGTTATTAACTTAATCCCTATTTAATACTAGCCTTTGATCTTGTCTCCAATAATCCCAACCACCCATCCAAAGCAAACTTTCACACACTCAAACCCCATCCATGTGGCCGGCCCTAAATTCTATGTAGAGAATTTTCTATTCTTTTTCTCTCTCTACTTCCCTCTCTTTCTTAATATTTCTTTCTTTCTCTCTTCCTTCATTAATTTCCTAACACTCTCTCCTCTCCAAATACACACAACACCTCCTTCTCCATCTAACCATGGCCGACACCCCCATGCTTGGCCGAAATCCTTCCCTTAGCTCAGCCACCACTCCAGCCTCCTTTCTCTCCTTTTCTTTTTCTTCATCATCATCATTCTCTTCATCACACCATCACCACATCATCATCATCACCATTATTCTGACACCACCACCACCAACCTCCGCAAGCACCACCACTTCGCCATACCTCTCCTACGACCACCGTCGACATGCCCCGGCGCTGTGCCACCGCTGCCATGGCAGTACGAAGCAGTAGCTGCGACAACCGCAGCAGCAGCAGCACATGGTACCAGCGGTAGTAGCACGCACGGCAGCAGCCACTGCCGGCCAACCGCGCGATGCCGCGGCCGCCGTAGCCGCCGACGAGCCCCCTTGGCCGGGCGCACCTGGGAGACCACCCTGGATGTGTCCCCGACCTCCCCGACGCATGAAATACATGATTCGTGCGTTTGGCATGAGATTCCGTCGTGACGAGCGAGTTTTAAATTCAGAATGTGCGCCTCGTCGCAGCGACTTCGCGTGCATTTTTTAGGAAATTCGACCGTTGGATCGGCCAACTCTTTCCTCTGTCACAATCTCGATATATAGCTCTTCATTCTTCTCAAGTTTCGTCCGTTAATTTTATCGTTTGATATATCAAAACCGGCCACCAAGTTGACGCTTTAAATTGTATAATTTTTGGACAGTTTCGTGGAGCCAACTTCGTCGGTTCGTATCTCCTCCATCGCAGCTCCGTCTGGCTTGCCATTGGTTCCTATGCACAGCTGGTATAACCCTCTTCCTACCCCTTATGTTTTATTTCATTGTGAGCACGTTTGATTGGTTGAATTCGACGCCAAAGTTGGCCGTCCGAATTTATAATTTCCAAGTTGTAAAATTCTATACCACTAGTAGACTTGTGGCGTCGTTCTGGCATGAATTCATATATAGTTTGTTAGATTTAGAGGACGTGGGCCATGGCATACATTTCGGTGCAAAGCGGACCCCATAGTCCGGGTCAACGGGACTTTTTGACGCCGGCTCATCGGAATCCAATTTTGGATATACCGTTCAGTTCGTATCGTCATTCTAGACTCGTTGACATATAAATTGCTAGATTTTAGTGGACATTGGTTCCGATACGCTTTTTCGTACAAATCGAAATTTCAATGTCCTGGTCAACGAACCAATTTGAGATCGGGTCAACGGAATCTAATTCTGGATATACCGTTGGGTTCGTATCATCATTCTGGATTCGTAGACATACAATTTGTTAGGTTTAGTGGACTGGTATCCTTGCACATTTTTTGGTGCAAAGCGGGTCCGACACGGACACCGTTTGATCCGAAATTACCTTTTTGCCCCTGTATCCAAATTGGACTTATGGATAGGCTATCCTAGCTGATTTGACCATTCTGGACACGTTGGTGATGTTTGTTTCATCATCCGACAATGTTTGTATATATTTCTCTATGTATTACCTTTTATTATAATTAATTCTTATTAAGTTCGTATTTCGAAATTAGTACAAAATAACTGAGATCAGTCGATTCCAGTGATCTCACATCGCTGAAATTGACAAGATGATCATGTGGATCACTGTGATAAGATTATTAACCTTACCGTTGACTATCTTATCTTGATTTGCGTGTCGTAGGTTTCAATGTACGAATAATGAGGTACAACTTGATATTTTAATTATTAGATTAGAGTTGATCTTGTTTGACCAAGATATATGGTATCTTGGTAGGTAAATATTAGGAATAGTATGCTCAGGCTAGTTTTGACCTCGGTTGACCAAGTTTGACTGCTTTGACCAAAAGTCAACTATCAGTCCACACTTGGCCTAGAAAAATCTAGAACTTGACCAGAGTTGACCAGTTGACCAAAAGTTAACTGTTAGTCAACATTAGTCTAGTTTGACCTAGAGTTGACCAGTTGATCAAAAGTCAACTGTAAGTCAACCTTTGACCCAGTGTGTCACGATCCGCACCCAGTGCAAGGGCACGAGAAGTGACGAACGCCCAGCCTACGTCGCAGTGTCGGCGGTAGAACGCTGTCCTGAGTCACATTATCTAACACAGTCTAAAATAAACTCCGAATGGAGAGTAGAATAATAAGTAACTCAATCACAATACTAAGATGGAATAGAAGAATGAATCTCAAGAGAGTCACAGATAAAAGTCTAGGTGTAAACCACCAGAATAATCTCAAGTACAACTCATAAAGTCTCAAACAGAAATACAAATAAAATACTAAAACATAGCTAAACTATGGGCAAGTCCTCAGCGACTGTGGGATCCTCCTGAGGGTCCACGTCGCCAGTGTCATCTAAGCCAATGCCATAATAGGTAGGATAGTACTCCTCATCAATACCTGTAAAATTTTTAACATGCCCAGTCAGGACGGAACGAGCACATATCTCTCACAACAGTTCATAGCAGGAATGGACATATAAAGCAAGTTATAGAAAATCATGCATGAATCGCTGTAAAGGAAATCAATAAGAGAGAGAGACTATAAAATGAGATATAATATGACAATAGAGAAATATAACCTTCTACGTGAATCAGAGCATGAATTGGTTATGTAAACGGTCTGGGTTGCACATGGATACAGCTATGGAGTGCACATGGATACCTACTGGGGATAATAATCACATAACCAACTACACTCTCCCTGCCCCCAATCAATACACAAGGATCAATACATATTATGTTGTTGCACATGGATAACAACTACTGTATACATGGAGCTCATATGGTCATGAGTGTACATGAATAACATATGAGTGCACATGGATAAATATGAATACATGGAGTACATGATGGCCATGATAAAGTACATGAACATGATATACTCGATGTATCCGAGGGGATAACATCGCATGAAAAGATCCATAGGGTACTAATCCGTGTGAACATCGTGTCAGCATCAACTATACTAGTCTATAAAAGAGAACATATCCAAAGAAGTATGAAAAGATCAGAGAATGTACTCGCCTGGCAAATCGAACTGCTGATGATGAGGTGTAACTAAACTGGGACAATATAAACCTATTTAAAATACACACATGTCACAACCAAGTCCACAATATCAAGAGAAATAGCTACAATGCAAGACTATATGCTTCTAGGTCCATTTTGGTCAAAGTCAACCCTCGGTCAACTCTGGTCAAACCTGGTCAACGCTGGTCAAACCTGGGTCAACTGGTCCGTCTACTAATTTATAGGTCATACACAAAATTCTAGGTCATTTGGAGTTCGTTTGAGTTGAATTGCATCAAGTTTGACCCAAGTTGACTTTTGTCAATTTGGTCAACTTGTCGGCCAATTCGACTAAACTAAGCTCGAAATGATAAACCAAATCTGTCCTAGGGTTCCTATAGTCATATACACAACTACAATCTAATCTAAGAGAATTAACAAGCAATTATATATATATATATATATATATATATATATATATATATATATATATATATATATATATATATATATATATATATATATATATATAGGTATATACACACATGTGTATATACAAACAAACAAAACCCAAATCTAACAAAAGTGGTGTGTGCGTGTGTATGTACTGGTGCTTACTGAAAATAGGGTAAAATCTGAGATTAATAACATTAAAAATAATCATGGAATTATCCAAATTACTATACTATTATATACATCTATATAAAGTAAGAAACTATATATATATATATATATATATATATATATATATATATATATATATTATATATATATATATATATATATATATATATATATATATATATATATATATATATATATATATATAAAATATATATATATATATATATATATATATATATATATATATATATATATATATATATATATATATATATATATATATATATATATATATACAAAAGCTCAGATGGAAAGATACGCAATGATGCAAGATACTTAAAAGTCTAAAATCTGGAATAACTCCCCCTCGACCCATTCTCCACGTATATGTGTTAGGAATGGGTTTCAACGGGGTTATACAAATATATATAGTTAAATATATGCATAAAGCTATATATAGAAAGCACATATACTCATAAATGATGGAAAATTATGAAACAAAGCCAAAAGTTAGTTCTCACATATTTGAAATATCATATAAGTTCTGTAAACTCAGAATTTAGAAGCTAAAATGTTGGAAATCAAAATATCACATATCAACTAAAAATCGAAATTAAAGAAAACGATCCAATTTCACCCAACGACCCAAAATCCAAAATACACCAAACAAACCCGCGAAACTTGGCATAGACGTTGGCCTCGACCCACGTGATGCGTTCGTATACTCTCGGGTTCAAAAACGTGTCCGTGTCGTGTCCACAAAACGCGTATCAGAATTTCCCGATACCGCGTGGTACGCGTGCGTTCTCGCTCGTTTGAGCGCTGCAGACGCAACGAAACGCCACGTGCTTGTGCACATAGTTATGGGGGGGTCCTGGGGTAGGTCTAGGACACGATGACATGGCAAGACGATGCACCACAGCGGCGCACGCAGCCCCCGCACCCGTGCGGCCTGCAGCGCGCGCGCGCGCGTGGTGCCGACCTCGCTGCTCCCTCGTCGGGCCACGCCGCGACTTGGGGTTCGTCCTACGGGTCATGTAGGTCTAGGTCAACATTTTTTGGGTCCTGGAATGGGTCTTCACTGCTTCGTGTGTGCGCACGAAGTCCGTTTCCGCGACAAAAATGAAGGTCTGAATGCACAGTGGATGAGCGGTGCACGCGCGATATCTCCACGCTCGCTCAACGAACAGTCGTGAAATTTTACAAGCATGAGGGAAGAGGTTGCCCCCATATGCTCACAAATTTTCACGCAAAAATATGCTCTGTGCATCGCGCAATCACACGCGGACAGCAGGGCACGCACGACCTCGTGCACAGGATCGGTGCACGTGCATCCGTTGCCCGAAACGTCGCTGAAACGATGTCAAACCCAAATCTGTCTTCACGAAAGTTTATCAAAATCATATTATCTAAATATCCATGAAGACAGAAATGAAAAACAACAACTTTCTATCCTAAGCGGCATTTCGTCGAACACGTGCCGTAAGGGACCGACACGTGCTCGATACCTCCATCAAACGGAGTCAAAATTCCACCAAATTTCGTGGTCAAGGCTAGGGCACCTATATGGATGCAAAAATGAAGAAAGAACCAGATTTGCAATGATAGATTAGGATTTTACCTATTGAGTGTCAAAACTCAATGATCGGGGTTCCTCGGTTGTCGTGTCGGCCGATTTTCCTCCAGCAAAACCTTCCGTCTCCACTCCAGAAATGCTCCAGCAGATCCTCCTCTCCTCGATGAGCACAACGGAGCTCGTTTGGAAAGAAACGGATTTCGGATGAAGAAAATAGGTGTTTTGGAGAGATGGATCTTAGGGTTTCTTTGTGGAGGCTCATAAATTTTCACAAATAATGAAAAGAGGAGGGGGTGCTGCTGTGTTGGGCGGCCAAGGGGGTATCTAGGGGTTAGGATTTCTCTTGGGCCATCTCTTCTCAATTAGAAATGGGCCCAAGTCAAAAAGCTCAAAGGCCTACATGCAAAAAGGCTAAATAAATAAATAAAAGCCTTAAAATAATCTAATGCACAAAAATAAATTCTAAAAATGAAATAACAATTCTAAGGCATGGTTAGTCCCTATACAATTTCTACTAAGGTTAAACCAGTTGCTAGCACAACACAAGTCAAAATATCTAGAAAATCACAAAATGCCAAAATGGCTAAAATGACCAAAATCATCTAAACTACTCCAAAAATAGAGATTAAATCTAAATAAAATTTTAAAAATAAAATAAGAATTTTAATTACATTATTAGGCTTCCAGTGAAGGTTGACTAAGGTCAAACTACCAAGTCACCAGTCTACAATCAATCAAATCACACTGCAATCAATCTAATTAATAAATAGATAAAAATTCAAATAAAAATCATAAAAATTCAAATAAATCACAATTACTAAAATATCCTTGAAATTGAAAAGTGAGTGTGACAAAACTACCCTCCTTAAAATAATTCGTCCTCGAAATTAAGAAGATCCTACCCTTTTAGGTTAAAATCCCCAACAATCATGGTCTTAAGAAAACTTATCTAAATTATTCAGTTGGAAAGATATCATACATAATTATGGCAGGTAATATCAGTCTGGGGTCTCATCATCTAGCCATTATAGTCATACTAGATCAAAAGTAGTCATAAGATTCAAGCTTACAAACATTATGGTAGGGTACAGTGATCATTAAGATAGTATAAGGTATAGGTCAAGAACTCACCTCTACTAGGTCTGGTAGCTGGAACTCTCTCCTGGAGGTAGTCCTCGACTAGGGGCAAGTGTAGTAGGACAGTCTCGTATCTTGTGTGCAGCTGACCCACAAAATAGGCATAATCCTAGTCTCTTCCTACAGTCCTTCCATACGTGCCCAAGCTTCTTACAGAAAGTACAGGTAGGCACTCGCTCAACTGGCCTCTGCTGGACAGGAATCTGAACTGGATAGGCTGGTCTAGGCTGGATGCCTGGGTACTCCTGAGGCTCTGGGTATAAACTACTTCTCGCTCTCTTAGGACTAGGCTCCTCCCTCGAATGTATGTAATCCCACAACAGTTGAAAACCGAGACTCTGCTCTCTCATAAGCTCAGCCTGAAGTCTCTGCACCTCCTGCACATCCTGAAGAAGTCTGTAAATATGAGCTCCATCAGGAATGGCATGGGGTACCACTCCAGGAGGCAAAGGAAGGCCCTCAGTCTCCGGCTGAACTGCAGTCCTCTCCTGAAGGATAGAAGATGGAGGAAAATTCTCCGGTGAGGCTGCTAACACCTCCTGAGCAATAGAAAGGGGAAGTACAATCTCGATCTCATCCGGAATTACAGCTGTGCACTGGGGACATACTCTGGTCATGGGTGCCATTCTGGAAAGATAAGGAAATAATAATAAATCATCGGGCTGTAAGGCAATATATCATCCTATACAAATACTGGTGATAAAAAAAACAACTGAAATTAACCATAAAGCGTTAATATTCTAAAGATGATCAAAATCGAAAGTTTAAAGCACGACTGTCAATAACACTGAAATCCAAGCACACTATATATATATCTATAATAAATTTTAGTCTCGATATGATCTAAGTTGATCCAATCCAGGATGAATCGAGGTTTGGCAAGATGGAGAATGAGGTCATTGAAGTCTGAGCATGAGTATCCAAGATTTGGAAATCCATGTCACATTTGAATTAATTCAATTGAATAAGGTTCCAAACATTGGATGATAAGGAGAATGACCAAGTCGACTGGTCGCGATCAAGGGTTTAGAATTCAACACTATTAAAATCCTAAAGGATACTGCGAGGATATAGAAATAAGTCAATATCCTCCTTTTGATAAGGAAGCTAAACGTGATACCCTGGGTTGACCTATTAAGTACAGTGCCTTGTCTTTCTGAAATATGTGCAAGACAAACGCAAAAAGAGTTCAAAGACGATGCTATTGAGTACAATACGTGGTTCATAGATGACAAAATAATTCAAGAAGAATTACCAAACTATCGTGGATGAGACATATGCCGTAGAGTCTCATCCATGTAGAGTAATATATGAAAGCAAACCCAAGTGCACTAGATTGATCAGACCATCATACACTGGTTCTGATTAGACAATATGTTAGTGGGTCGACCCAATAAAATATGTCATGATCAAGCTCGAAAAAAATAAGCTTGCAAAACTAAAGCTAAATTAGCAGCGTAAGGTAATCAAATATAAGTAAGGGAGGTAATGATGAAGAAGAAAAAAATAGTCCAAGATTATTAAATAAGCTGGTCAAGCAATCAAGATAAGGTACAAGGTTAAGCATTTAAGGAAACAAAAAGAACACCATCCCATGTCGGGTCGAAAGAATTGAGTCATGGTTGGATCTCGAATTTAAGTCAGAAAGTAATTTAGTATCATGGTAAGGGTTCAAGAGGTGACAATTAATACAAGAATAAAGAAAATTAAGTTGAAGCATGAAATAAATTTAATTAAGAATCCAGTGAAATAATTTAGGGACAAAGTTCTAAAGGCAAATACTGTTAAGGAACGATCAAATACAAACGGTTAGAAAGTCACAATGAAAGATCTAGGTTTGAGAAAAGGTTGAGTAAGTCAAGATTGAGATACAGTCACATAGTTTGGCAAACAACTAACAACACTTGAGTATATACTACTATCATAGTCATGAGTGATATGGCAATTAGTGTGGAACACTTCTATCTCATTAAGGTTACCTTGGTGGCCTACCATTACATTCCTTTAAAAAGAAATTTCAAAAAACTACCTCAATTGTATTCACTCTAAGCCATCCAATCTAATCACGACTAACCTTTAAATCCCTTTCATAAATCTCATAATAACTTTTATCACATTACTACTAACCTTTCCAAAATTTAACATTTCAATCCAACATTGAACTCCAGAGTTAATAAATCATGAATCCATAAAATTCTATATCACTTCATAACTTTTAAAAAAAACTCCCTATTGTCTAAAATAATCCTCAAAATAGACACTTATCTTATCACGACAATCTAGCATTTACAGCTCAGTATTTTAACGCGCTTATCAACCATAATTTCACTTTCCAAGTCATTGAAACATATTCACTACTTTGTAAACCAAAATCTAAATAGATTTTTTAAATCTTCAATCAATTGACACGATTCCAAATTTGAGATTTTTTCTTTTTTTTCTCTTCCAAAACAATTATTTTTATATCTTCCCAATCTTTTAAACCAAATTTTAATATCATTACTTCCACTTAAATTTGAAATTCAATAAACATATACATCGCAACTTGTACGACTCAATTTAATAGTTCATACTGGCACCCCCTTTTTTTGATCATTATCAAACCAATCTATATACGTTCAAGGATGTATAATCATAATCCAATAACTCATGAATCACATCAATTCCTGAAATCGATTTATATAGGTTCTAACTATTTTTCTCTAGTACCAAAATATAATTTTTTAATCCTCTGGTGATTACTATTTAGAATCTCAAGATAAATTTCCTTGGTAATATCCCAACTTACAAACTACTAATCATTAAATCATCCTTTTAGAAAAATGCCCTTATAACTTAGTCAAAGTTTTCGTGTATTCCAATTCCTTAATGTAATCCTTTTAGCCATGTATTTGACCAATGAGTATATAGCAGTGTAGCCATCTTCCTAACCATTATTAAGCACAAGAAAGTAAGGGTATTATTGAAAAGAGTTCAAACAAGATGCAAGAATCAATTGGAAGGAAGGTGGATTAAAATAAGGAAAAAGGAAATTTAAATCGAAGCTCAAAATGAGATTCTCAAGGGTCGTCCCAGGAATCTCTCAGGAAATTCTAATAGTGATTGAGTATCCTCTCATTCTAACACCTTACTTCCTATACTCTGTAGCAGGCTCGTAGTAGTACAACTAAATTGTCGTACTATCACGATATTGCACTAATGCGAATTTGGTCCTGCATGGACCGGAGAGATAAAATCGTGTCTCCATAACTATCTTGAAGACAGATCAAACAAGGAATCATTTACTGAAAAAGAAGCGAATTTATCAAAGAAGGACAGTTGTTTTCAAAAGTAGGCAATTAACAGCAAGAATTGATAAGAGTTTTTCCTAATGTGATTGAGTACCTTAACTTATATCTTATATCCTACTGCAGGCTATAATGATACTCTAGTTCGAGTACCAATACGAATCACACTAGTTGTGATTGTGAGACCTGCATGGGCCACCACTAAAAATGTGTCACGATCCGCACCCAGTGCAAGGGCACGAGAAGTGACGAACGCCCAGCCTACGCCGCAGTATCGGCGGTAGAACGTTGTCCTGAGTCACAGTATCTAACACAGTCTAAAATAAACTCTGAATGGAGAGTAGATGTAACGCCGCAGTCCCAAAATACGTAGGACTAGGAACGTAGACATGCCAGCTGTATTCATACAAAATACATGGGCCTCGTATGAATACATAAGCTGTAAAATGCAGTAGAACCATAACTAATCTCATCCACAAAATAAATGAATAAAAGATATCATAAAATGATAATGAATTATCTTGATACAATATGTTGGGCGGAGACAAATCCATTACCAACAAGTAAAGAGAAATATATATGAGAATAAATGATTTTGGCGAGCGAAGCGAAGACGATCCAAGCGCAATCATCCTCGAATAAATAGCGATGGACACGGCTAGAGCTAGAACACCTGCAAAAGATAAGAGCACACACCTGGTGAGATAACCAGGTCCTCAGAGGGACGTAACAAGATACATAATATCATGCCATAAACTGAATAAAGTTAGCTTAACAGAAAAGTATATGTGACTACACAAATAAAGGTCCTTAACCATTCTAGGTGAAAATGTAATTTGAAGACAACATTCCACACAAGGGCTCCTGAAGCTAGAAACACGACACGTTAGCGTTTCAACCAAGGCACTAGTGGCGTCTAGAAAAAAGTAAATGCACGGCCCATTAGCACTCGAGCGAGAACTAAGGGGCAGCTAGAGAAAAATAAATGCACGACCACTAGCTCTTGGATGAGTCACTAACGGCAGCTAGAAAAAGTAAATGCATGCCACATTTGTGTTTCAACCAAGGCACTAGTGGCATCTAGAGAAAAGTAAATAAATACACGGCCACTAGCTTTCGACTGAGTCACAAATGGCAGCTAGAGAAAAGTAAAGGTGTGAAAGCCCCTGCGCCTAATAACTGTCTTACCCTCCCCATGCACTACATATGCTGTATCCACATCACAGCTTTCTTAATAACTGCTAAGTCTTCTATACAACCATAACTATTTAGCAGTTATTGCCTATGTACGGCATGTGCGCACCGATGGCCAGTCGATACGTACGTCCGAAATCTATATGAGACACGTGATATCGTGATACACAAGTGTCGGGCCAATGAATGCGACTAGGCCAAATGCAACTAAAATATAATAATTTGCAAGTACAATTTATATTTTATAGAATAAGTAAAAACATGCATGATATTGAGCAAGAAATTAAACAGTAAAGGCAAGGTGTCTTGCCTGGTAGGGCGCCTGATGTACTGCAATGATCAAGGTGGCACGAACTGCGACTTCGGTGCAACAACCATGCAAGGTGACCTCGGGTGGGGACACGGTTAGTTCCATTGGATCCAGAAGGGTCAAATTAGCTAGGAACGATATAAAGTAAGAATTGACAAGGAACGAGTACAGTAAGATTGGGCATGGCGATAATAGAAGGTAGTTGGAAGAAAAAAAATAATTTTTGAAAGATAACTATATTCATAGGAAATTACTTAAGGTTAAGAAAAAAATCGTTTTTGGCAAAAAGACCCCAAGTTGTAAAAATATTTTAGATGGATATTTCGTAAAAATATTTATATTGTTTAGAAAATTTATTTATAACTTTTATTGGAAAAATACTTCTCATAACCAAACGCTATATTTAATCAAATAATTTTAGATAAATCTTTATATATATAATTTTAGAATTGACAAGCGAGCGGCTCAGCGGTGGAAAAAAGGGCGGAGGACGGTCGGAACTCCGGCGCCAGATCCAGGCGGCGGCGGTCGGGGGTTTCGCTGGGCGACCGCGCGGAGGAGGCGGACGCACGCAGCGGGTGCGGCGATCGGGAGGCTGTTGGCACACACGTAGGGACGCACACGCACGGGCAGGGCTCATGGGGATGAGGTCGGCGCACGGGTGGTGAAGTCGTCGGAGTCGGGGATCGCGGCAGAGGTGAGGTTTCCTTATTCCTCCTTCTTTTTCCTTGACGTGGTGTTTTGGTAGTGTTTTGGCCGGTGTTCGGTCGGGATTGGTGGTGGAGTCTGGCAGTGTCAGTGGGGCTAGTACGGCGGAAGGAGGTCGCGACGAGGTTGGGAAATGGTGGTCGGGTTTGGGTTTGGCAAAGCCGTGCACGGCGGTGCCAGTTTGGTGGGGCTGGTATGGGTGGTCTGGAGATGGTGGGTTGTTGCTGGTGGTTGCGGCAAGGGTGGCCGGTTGTCGTAGATGGGCTCGGGTGACTGGGTGTGGTGGCGGGTGGTGCTGCAATATGTAGTTGGGTACGGGGAGTTGGAGTTGAAAGGGACGGAGGAGACGGGTTTTTGTTTGGACGACGGCGGTTTAGATTAGGAATTTAACATATCGTGTCGGGGTTGTCGACACGTAGAATAAGTGTATATGTATAAATAATGGAATAAGATGGACGGGAGGGAACATGGACACGGTGCACGGGGGTTAAAAATTATTTGTGGAGAATTGGTAATTGATAAAAATTTGGAGGAGTACCTGCCTATTTATAGGATGTGGGAATTCCCAATTAGATATGATTAGAATTTATTTAAAACCCAATTTAGATAATTCATAATTAAATTTAAAACCAATCAATCCAAATACAAATCAAATTTAAATCTAATTAAATTTTAGTTTAAAAATCAAATGGGAAAATTCAAATTGCAAATATTTAACTATTTAAATAAATCCCTAAATTTAAATCAAGATTTAAATGCCACAATAATTTTAAAATATTTTTCTAAAATACTAATAATATTAATTTTGAAAATTATATTAAAAATAAACAAATAATTAATTATAAATTTATATGTATGCACAAATAATGTTTTCATAATTATGCTTTTCCTAGTATACAATAAAATATTATTTATGAATAATAACTGCTAAAAAAAGGCTTTTTATAGCAAGAATAATAATTATATAATATTTTGAAAGCGTATAATAAAATAAAAAATATATTTTTTAAAATATGTACGCTCGCACATATTCGCACTCGACGAGCAAGAAAATAAATTTCGTGCGCGACGTACAATGCGAAATTTTAAATCAGTACCAAAATTAAATAAAAAAATAGTAGAAATTTAGGGGTTTTACAGTAGAATAATAAGTAACTCAATCACAATACTAAGATGGAATAGAAGAATGAATCTCAAGAGAGTCACAGATAAAAGTCTAGGTGTAAACCACCAGAATAAATCTCAAGTACAACTCATAAAGTCTCAAACAGAAATACAAATAAAATATTAGAACACAGCTAAACTATGGGCAAGTCCTCAGCGACTGTGGGATCCTCCTGAGGGTCCACGTCGCCAGTGTCATCTAAGCCAATGCCATAATAGGTAGGACAGTACTCCTCATCAATACTTGTAAAATTTTTAACATGCCCAGTCAGGACGAAACGAGCACATATCTCTCACAACAGTTCATAGCAGGAATGGACATATAAAGCAAGCTATAGAAAATTATACATGAATCGCTGTAAATAAAATCAATAAGAGAGAGAGACTATAAAATGAGATATAATATGACAATAGAGAAATATAACCTTCTACGTGAATCAGAGCATGAATTGGTTATGTAAACGGTCTGGGTTGCACATGGATACAGCTATGGAGTGCACATGGATATCTACTGGGGATAATGATCACATAACCAACTACACTCTCCCTGCCCCCAATCAATACACAAGGATCAATACATGTTATGTTATTGCACATGGATAACAACTACTGTATACATGTAAACCCCCTAAAATTTCTACTATGATTTTTTTTATTTGGTATTGATTTTATATTCGTAATTGTACGTCGCGTACGAGCTCGCGTTATTCGTATTTGTACGTCATGTGCGAATTACGTTTTGTATTTGCTAGTCGAATGCAAATATGTGCGAGGTACATATATTTGAAAATTATTTTTATAGAAATATAGCTTTCAATACTATATGATAAATAATATATTTTGCTTGAAATTATAAAAAGGCACCACAATAGATTTTTCTCAAAGTCGTATCATTTCATTTGTCGTAAAGAATATTTATTTATTATACAAATATAAATGGTGGCTTTGGAAAACTATGTTTTGAGGCAAATATTCATTTGCATATAAAGTACATGAATTTAAATTATTTTCAAAATTATTAAATACTATTATTTTATTATTTGGAAAAAGGTTATTTTTAAATTAGTTTATTATGAAAAAAAATTGGTATTTGCTTTTATCAAATTTTTATGAGTTTTCAAATTTAATAAGAGGATTTATCTAGTTTAAATCTATTGGGAAAGATATTTTAATTTTTTACTAAATATATGAATTATTTTGATAAATTTAAACTTGGAAAAGATTTTATTTTAATTAAAGGGGTTATCTAGATTGATTTGATTTTGATCGCTTAAATCCTAATTCGACTTAAATAAAGGATGGAATTATCCATCGGAATTTAAATCATTGCAATCATTATCCAACTGGGAATTTCCACCTCCTATAAAAGGAGAGGTACTCCTCCATAATTCTCAACCAAAATTTCTACCCCATTGTGCATCGTGTCCGTGCCACCCATCCACTATAATCCCCCCAATACAAATACATGATTAATCGGGGCCGACAATCCGACCCTCCACTCCCCTCGTGTCGAACACCCTCGACACAACGCAACTCACCCCCGACACAAATTCTTCCTATCCCAACCCTAAAACCTACTACTGCCATAACCACCTCTATCGACTCCATCCCCTTCGACCAAACCAACCACCACCAAATTGCAACCATCCCGGCCGCACTAGTCAACCCGATTTTCCCGTCCCCGATATTCCGGCCAGGTCGTACCACCATCACAGCCACCGTCTCGTCACCAGTCACCACCACTACCATCCAGACATCTCCGCCACAACCGTCACCATCATCAACACCACATTCGCCACCCGACCCAACTGGCATCCAGCCAACAAGCCCCATCCAGACCGCCACCACCAACAATGGAGAAGTAGAAGGGATGAAATTCTTATCTTGACTCTGAGCCGCACCGACCGCCATTCTCACCTCCGCCTCCTCCATGGCCGACGAGCCCCGCTTCCGTAGCTTGAACGCCCGGCATCATTCTGGTCCGCCGCGCCCAGACGAGCAGGCCACCGGCGTGAGCACCGTCCCGGCCTCGTCTTGACCGCACGCCACCTTGTCACGACCCGCATCCACCGTAAGGGTACGAGTACGTAACAGCGCCCAGCCTACGCCGCAGTGTCGACGGTAGAACGCTGTTCTAGGTCATGAACTATAACTAACTAACATGAAATACTCTCCAAAAGGAGGCCAAACACAGAGGTACAACTCAATCATAACTATAAATAGAATATGGCACGATGAAATAGATAAGAAAATCCTCAACTGAGGTACAACAGAATGAAATAACATAAGTTAACCACTACCAGTCTCAACATCTCCAGAATATACAACTCTGAAAAATAAGGACAACAACTAAACATAAAAAGGGAAAACAGTCTAAGCTATCTATACTAAGCAGGGTATCGTCCTCAGCAGCTGCCTGAACCTCCCAGGGGTCCAGGTCGCGAGTGTCATCTAGACAAGCTCCAAAGTAAGGGGTGCAGAGTTCCTCATCATCCTCTGTAAAATTTTCAACAGGTCCAGTCAGGACGGGAGCGAGCACAATACATCTCACGCAGATCATAACAGGTTAGAGAATATAAACATGCAAGAGAGTACGATACATGAAACTGAAAGAAAGTACATGATGTAAACAGGAAGAGAACTGTAATAGAAATATCTACTATAAGTAGAGAGCTACCAGTGACTAGTGATTTAGAGTACAAAGTCGACATGTGAACGGCTGGATTTGCACATGACTATACTAAAGAGGCGCACATGGCTATACTACTTTGGAATTGTTCACATGACTATTTATACTCCCCCATACCCCAATCAATACGCAAGGATCCAAACAAGTTATTTTACGTACATGGTTTTCACATGAAGCCCATAAAAGGGTGCACATGAAGTATACATGAGAGCTCATACATGAGTGCACATGAAGCTCACATGGGGGCCCATAAACGGGTGTACATGAAATTCACATAAAAGCTCATAAATGAGTGCACAAGTAATATAGGTTATACATGAGATACATGGGAAACACGATCGATTCATGAGAGCACATGAGAGTATACGAGCGAGCATGAACGAGCATGATGCACATGAGAAACATGAATAACATGAGAGCGAGGAATACACGATGTACATGAAACACACGACATGATGTATCCGATGCTCCCGAGGGGGATAACATCGCATGAAAGGATCCATATAGTACCAATCCGTGATAATATCGTGACAGCATCAAATAAGGTAAACTAGAGCAGGAATATAATTCTAAGCAAGTTATGAAATGATCAGAGAATGTACTCGCCTAGTATCTGAATGTCTGAAGTAAATGTACTGTCCGAGATGAGCTACCTGACTCCTAGTTAGAGCAACACAAGTCAAGATGTATACAGGGGATGATAAATGTAATCTACTATGCATCTGCATGTTGTCTAGGTCAAACTAGACTAAAGTCAACCCTTGGTCAACTCTGGTCAACTGCACTAGTCACACTTGGTCAAACAAGCCATTCTAGGTCTAACCCTAGTCTAAACCAGTCAACCAAGTCTAGCCAACCCTAACTAAACCTAGGCTAGAACACAAGCACAATCACAAGGCTATACAAGCCAACAACCACTCAAATTCCTATATAAGCATGTATATATTTAACTCATAGCATATACACATGTGAAATCACTCATAGGCATAGGAACCTACAGATATGTGTTCATACCCACAACATACATTGTATCACAACACTCATGTATGTATAGTATATATATACACAAGACACACACACACACACACACACACACACACACACACACACACACACACATATATATATATATATATAGTTAGGGTAATAACCACATGCATATATATATATAGAATGAGCCAAGGGAAACCATGTATAATGCATGTGTGAGGGTGAATGTGTAACAGTAAAGGGAAAAAGTCAGTGATGTGGATACATGGGTTATCTCAGGAAAACAGGGTGTTCTCAGGTATTGTTCCCTGTGTCTGTGTGTTAGCATGAGTACATGTGTGTGTGTGTGTGTGTGTGTGTGTGTGTGTATTTGAATATATGAATCAAGGTGGAAAGACACACCATTCTCAGATTTTCTTTTTTTGTCAGTTCAAGCAATTAACTAACAGTGCAAGATTATGAGATATGTGTGTGGTGAATGGGTTAATAGGAACAGTCTCAGGTTCCAGTACACATGGGTTTCAAGTACTTAGAAAGGGGGTGCATTAGACAATCATCACCATCATCATTAATATACAACACACCAAGCCTAACTCAGTTTTAACATAAGAAGAGTCAAACTTGGTTTTCAGTTTACAATCAAACTCAATTTCACTTGAAACATATGTAAATCAACCATCACTTATAAAAACCAAATTCGAAGACCCATTTCCAGTTTTTATACCTCAGTTGTGTGTGTGTGCTCAGGGTGTCAATAGAGAATAGGAATGCAACTCAGTTAATGAGGAAGGAAGGGAAATCAGTCTATGGTGTGTGAATAAGTGGCCTGTGTGTGTGTATGTGACACAAGTGGCAATTCAGTTCTTTTTAGGAGCAGTAGGGTGTCAAAACAGTGAGGATAAACCTGTGTGTGTATCAGGGAATCAGTTAACAGGGTAGACAAAACCTGTATACATGAAATGTAGAGCCAGAAAATCAATGTGCATACTTAGGAATTCCCAGATTTTAGGTTTTTGTTCTCAGGTTCAGTAAGTTGAATGCTCTAAGTTAGGATGTCAAATACGTGGCTGCATATGATATGAATTAATAAGTAGGGGCTGCACACATGAGAATGGATAGAATAATATACTCAGACTGAACACAAGGATGGACTGCACTCTAATGCATATCAGAACAATTGGTGAGTGAGGCCATTGGTGTTCCTGGCTGATCAAGACACAAATGGTTGCAACTACACACATATATACAGGGATTTAAATCATGGAATGAACATCAATATCAACTAAAACTGGAAAGGAAAACTGATTCAGTCTTAACATCTCTAACTAATCACAAAACTGAAACTAAAATGAAAGGAAAGAACAGTGGGCTGATACCACAACATTCCCAGTCGAATAGAACCCAAAACCTTGTCCAAGCTTGATCAAAGCCTCCCCCACATCAACACACATATATAAAAGATTTAAAAAAACATAATGTAGGCATGAATACTACAGTTAACATGAAAAATCACTAACTTATTAGAAAATTGAGAAAAAAACTTCTCAAATAACTGATACAACATTTCATTCAGCCCAACCCCAAAATGAAACCATAAACCAACTCGAAAACTCCTAGGTAAACCAAACTATTGGTTGGTAATCAATACTCAGTGTGTGTTCGTGTCCCTGGATGATAATCGTGTCCAAAATTGGACACAACAGTGTCCAAAAACCCAAGGAATTCAATGTATCAGAAATTTAGGAAAATTTCCCAATTCGAAAACCAATACCCAAAGAATTTGAATTATCAGGCATATAGGAATGTTCCCCATGTGTACTCGTGTCTAGGGGTCCATTCATGTCCAGGAAAAAGGACACGAAGTATCCCAAATTGAAATGGTACAGTTACTTGAAACTGGCAGTGGGGACTGCCTCGTGCAGCCATATCGAGTCCAATAGGACTCGACACACAATACGAGGAGGGTCGTGTCCATGTCTAGTGACAGAGTGGGTCTAGTGCTAGGGAATTGTCATCCTGAATCGGGTCAAATCCGTGTCGTGTCCGATATAAAGGTGCGTATCAGACGCGATTTTCCGCGCGTGTGCAGCAGTGCGCGATCCGTGCGCGTGTGATTTCTCCTCGTGTAGTGAACCATATGCTCCCAAATTTTGGGAGCATAGTGTCAGTGTTTGCCCCATCATCCCCATAAAATTTTGTGTCCCGATGTGTCCTATACAGTGAGATATAGGGCCCGAGATGCAGGACACTGCACGATATCCAGAACAGAAAGTTCGTGTCCCCGTGTGGACACGACACATCACGAAAATCATAGATCAATGACACGAAATCAAACACTACACCTAGCACTACAAATTCATTCAAACACATTTCAAAAATATCAAGTTTAAACCCTTTGTGGCAAATCAACAAACACTTAACAAACAAGCTGATACGTGTCCGATACGGACACAAAATTGACACGACTCGACACCACACCTTGCTAGTAGCTAGGGGACTCCTAGGGCTTCCTATCCATGCAAAGAAAATAAAATTTGGTGGAGGGAATAGGGATTTACCTATATGTTGAAATTTCAATGAAAACCTCCAAAGGAGGTTTCTCCTTGTTAGCCAAAACTCTCCAAATTGTCCCAAGCCTGAGAATACTCTCCATGAACAGCAAGATGAAGACAATTAGAATCTAATGCAAGTGGTTTGAGCCAAAAAGGAGTTAAAATGGAAAAGTTATGGATTGGGGAAGATGGCTCTTACCTCTTTCTTCAAAAACTTGGAGGAATTAATAAAAGAGGCAAGAACAAATGGAAGAGCCATTAAATAGGGTATGGAACCCTAGGTTGGCTGCCATGGGCTGATTAGGGTGAGGGTTTGGGTACATGGTGTCACGTCCCAATTCGTAGAGTCATTTATTCACATAATTTATCTCTTGGAATCGATCGTCCTCGCTTGGGCGTGATGTCGTATAAGTCTGGAATTGCACTTGTACAAGGCAAAGATGATACATAATTAATAATCTTCAAATAGAAACACATCGCAGCGACAGAAGCAGACAAATTAAAGTTAATGAGGATAATCTTTCTTATTGAATAGAAGTAAATCACTTCTTTATAGCATCGAAGATAAAAGGACAACTTGAAGTCACACAGAGACATATAGAACTTTATTCTCTTTATTGATAATCGAAGAAAAGTACAAGACTTGTATTGAAGTACAATGCGTACAACACATCTCACTTTACAATGAAAGCCAACTGAACAATGCTATACAGCTTACATTTGATACATGGATACATTGGATTGCAACTCGATACACTGACTTGGCTTACAATCTCACTGGTACAACTGATTACAATATTCCATACATTATACCCTTTATAAACAGAAGACATCATCTTATGCAAGGAGAGCTTCTGTATGCCCAACAAATCTTCGATGCCACGGAACCAATCAAGTCAACTCTTCGTGTGTAGAATATCCCAAGCAAGAGCACCTGCCCACAAAACGTGGGTCAGTACATCATCTATGCACTAGCGAGTAGAATCCAACCCACTCGCATAAACCAACATTTAAGTGATCATTTAAGCAAGCATTTATTAGAATGGTCTTTCTACTTGGGGCCTAGCATCAGTTTACAGATTCATGGACAATAATCAGAGTGAAGCATGTAAACATATTCTTAGTAGCATTCATGTGGACATATCTTTTTAACATTCTTGGTGTTATCATGCAAAGGCATCATTGAGGCATACTAAGTATTATCATGAAAAGGCATCATTGAGGCATCGTTAACATTAACATCTTAAACATGTTATAACAGTTATCACTTCCATCATCACTTAGCATGTATGTTGTGTTTGAGCAATATTTAGCAAGGCATCTTTCTTAGTATACTGAACTTAACATGTTAAGCAGGATCTCATACTGAAAGGCTACATACAGCATCATCAAACTTATTTGGAACGTAAGCATGCAAGTTAAACCAACACATATATTAAATTATCACATTTAAGTGATTTCTTACCGATAGCCGACTCCCTCATACCTGCATCAAATACAGGTTAGAAGATATACTTACTCTGCCTGCATAAGACATTCATTAGCATGCATCCTGACTACATGGTCACTGGTGTTTAACCATATGGACGTTGCCATATAGGTCTTCGTTGGTAATGCGATGACTCCAGAGAAGGTAGCTAGCCCCAAAGGATGCCTCGCAGAACCCGTGCCCCTACTGGCACACCAATGTTTTCTCCTAGGCCGGATCGGTCGCCCTAACGTCCCGGGGTACCGTCCGAGAAAACATATCCCCATCACTTATGCATAAGTTGTCCTATGACCATGCGAATGCGTGTCCGACTCAATCGTGAACATAAAATGCATGGTGAAATATTGAAGTAAAGACAACAGTGCATCATCATTCATCTCATTCAAGTCATGTTCAATGACTTATTCATTCCCAACATTACCATCATTTCATTGGTGATCTCAATGATCCCAAGCCTCATCAATTCTCATTCATTGCTTCATTACAACATTTCTCATTATGTTTCTTCTAAGGAGGAACAACAGCATTCATTCATTTCAAAGGGACCTGTAGCATTTCATTCATTTTATAGGAACAATAGCATATTCAATTCTTTTCTCATGTATCATTCACGCAGCATCTCATTATTCAAGTGATTCATTCATTTCATCAATCTTAAGCATCAGGGACATTATTGATTCAATCTCAGGCATCATGTTACATTAGTGGTTCGAGTGTGATTCGTTCAGCAATTCAAAGTTCATGTGTTATTCATTCAATGATTCCCAGCATATGAATCTCTATCGAATTAGCAACTAAAGCATCGTATCACCATTATTCAACATTCAAGGTAAGGGACATTAGGGACTTATTCATAGCATCACATTATTCCATTTATTAAGCATGCAGGAATAAGGAGGAAGGAGGACAGTTCCACTTGTCTTATATAACGGTCTTCCTGCTCCAATCTCATCAAGCGTAGCTCCACCAGCGAGCCACATTCCAATACCCATTCCATCTAGCCAGCTAAGAAAGACTGCATCAGTCTCAATTCTTCTGATCTCCAACATAAGTCACGGTCCAACATTCTGATCCCATCCAACAAGCCAACCAAATGTCTCGTGCAGAGCGGGACATTACATAATATA